>CM076258.1:12511833-12534333 GCA_038380765.1 Odontothrips loti
GTTTTATGAATCCGGTTTTCGTCTCTTCTCTCCTGCTCTCTTCCCGTGCGCTGTCGCTGTCTCCCTCTCTCATCCTCTCTCAGATGTTTGTCCCTCTCGCTCGCGCTCTCTTCCTGCACTAAATCACGCGCGCGGAGCAACAGCTGCGCTCACACACACACACACACACACACACACTTGGTGATTAATGTGCAACCCCTAGCAGCCTAACAGCAACCGCCGAGTCCTGGGCCTGCCCGCCTGCCTGGGAGTACTCTCTCTCTCTCTCTCTCTCTCTCTCTCTCTCTCTCTCTCTCTCTCTCTCTCTCTCTCTCTCTCTCTCTCTCTCTCTCTCTCTCTCTCTCTCTCTCTCTCTCTCTCTCTCTCTCTCTCTCTCTCTCTCTCTCTCTCCGTATTGTCATTTCGGTTATCCAGTGTAGCTGCTGCACCTGCTTGCAGACGACCCCTGCTTGAATGGCCTCTCTGCTCTCTCTACGGCGCGCCTGCAGACTGCAGGGTAGGCAAGCCCGCCGGACCGCTGCGTTCGACGGGACTGCCTACCTTCCAGGCGGCCGCCGCTGCCTCCACCCATCCTCCCTCATCTTCCTCCCTCTTTTTCTCTCTCTCTATTTCATCCCATTCTCTTCTTGTGCTTTGGTCGACACATACACACACACACACACCTTCTATCTTATATATACTCTAACCACCACCGCCATGTGTGAGGAGACTTTACGGAAAGTGGAGGGGGGTGTGCAGCAGTAGTTTGGTCTCTCTCTCTCTCTCTCTCTCTCTCTCTCTCTCTCTCTCTCTCTCTCTCTCTCTCTCTCTCTCTCCGGGCTTTATCGTGCCGTAAAGATGCGGCTGAGCGCGGCTTGAGACGGATTAGTCGTGATATACGCCCGTCACCACCACCACCACCGCCGCCTGGCCCATATGCTGCCCTTGCCTCCTTGTTTCGCCTCGCCATTCGCACTCTCATGCGCCGCTCTGGAAATTTTTCATAACCACTCCGTGTTAAATGAAATATCACTATCAAGTTCAGGTGAAAAAAAATTAAGAGGGAAAAAAACTTAGCAGATAAAATAAAAATGCACCCTAAAAAAAATACTTTTTAATATGTGTGAAAGGAATGACCGGTCTGGGGAAAGGAAGGGTGTCGGGTGACCTTTTTTCTAAAACTCTGCTTGTGATTGTATTCCCAGAGCAATTTATTTACGTTGCACTCTGCCTTACGAAGAGTATCCTGGGAAATGAGTTTCTGAGGCTGTTCTCAAATCTTGATTCACTGTAAGAATTTTTCGTCATGTGACATTAAATATTGATGACGAACATTTCGTCACCTAAATATTTCGTCACTTGACCAAATTTTTCGTCAAGTGACGAAATATTTAGGTGACCAAATGTTCGTCACTTCTAGGCAGAACGCTTGAGAACATGATTTTCTATCTGATGAAGTACAATTGTTTTTTTTTTTTTTGTGACAAGTTTTTCGCTACACCATGTGTGATGAATAATTCTTGAACAAAATTTAAGAGTGTATTTTTTGTAAAGTGACGAAGAATATTTTTGCAGTGGATATATAATGAAAAACAAAATACTAAGAAAAGGATTGCAACGACGAAGAGAGGGGTGCAGAGAGAGAGAGAGAGAGAGAGAGAGAGAGAGAGAGAGAGAGAGGGGGGGGGATGGGGAAAGGAGGTGGAAAATAAAGGGAGCGAAGGTGTTTACGCTCGGCTGGTGGGTTGGAGGGGGGGGGGCGTTGGGTAATGGACCGCGGCTCTCGCATGCGGGGGAGGGGGGGGGGGGAGAGCACCCGTGCGAGAGGGGCTGCCGGACGCATACTAACGGGGCTCGCGGGGCCGGTGAGGAGGCGTCAGCGCCCAAGCGTTATCACCGTTCTCACATTCGCGGTCGCTCACGGGATGTTATTTGTTTTCGCAGCGTGTGGTATTTGAACCCGCGCGCGCGCCAACCGAACTGCTAAACCGCGGACAGACGACGGCGCGAATATCTTATTCAGTGCCTGAAATTTCTCACACCGCTCCGTCGTGTGATATTTTGTGTGTTGCGTCCGGTCCAGCATTGCTAATAAAATAACGCGTGGGGTTCGGGGTCCGCGACAAGACCGCCTGGCGCGGTGCCAGATGCTACCGCCCCCTGTGTTGGCCCCCTGTGTGCCCCCCCCCCCCTCCCACTTCATGCTTTTACTTTTCCCCACATTTTTGGCAGAACAGCGCCGGGCAGGGATAACAAAACAACGACAACACACACACGCACACACACTTCTCCCCAAATTATACAGATCGTGCACCAAACTGAAAATTCATGCGGTCAAAGCAGGCCGTCGGAGTGGGGGGGGGGGGGGGGATGGTTTGAGGGCAGTCAGATGTCTGGCATGGGGGAGGCTGAGAGAGGGAGGGAGAGCGGGATCATGCATGGGAAATTAGACCACTTTCCTTGAGTATTCCTCAATGTTGTTTTTCAGCTGTCGAAAAATTGCTTTTTAAAAATAAATACAAATGCTAAAAATGCATTATTTGCGTTGGCGTGAGGACTCTGCGCATGGCTTCTCTCTCTCTCTCTCTCTCTCTCTCTCTCTCTCTCTCTCTCTCTCTCTCTCTCTCTCTCTCTCTCTCTCTCTCTCTCTCTCTCTCTCTCTCTCTCTCTCTCTCTCTCTCTCTCTCTCTCTCTCTGCCGTCAGTCGTGCTATGACCGCGGGGGCCTCTGCAGCGCGTTGGCCTCATCTCTGTGTGGGTGTGTGTGTGCGTGTGTGTGTGTGTGTGTGTGTGTGTATGTGTGTGCGGCCCGCAGCGGATCGCACCGCCCTGCCGCACTGCCCGCACGGGTGTGCTGCGGCTGCACTTGTGGTCAACGCAGGAAAAGAGGGTTGTACTCGAAGAGAAAGAAAGTTTTGGAGCTTTTTTTTTTTTTTTTTAAATCCGTGATCGACGGCGGAAAAATAGAGGAAAACGTGTTATACAATACGACAAAAGCTTTCGATTGGAAACAGCTGGTGTGGTTTCTGCAGCAGTGGTTGGTAGGGGTGTTCTGGTGATGTGGAGCCGTGTCCGGCCGCTCCGCTTCTCTGCGGAATTTGTCAGAGCCTCTTGTGGCATTTTCGCATTTAGGCCCCCCGGGTCTGCTCATTAGTCCCCTGGTGGTGGTGGTGGTAGGGGTGGTGTGTGCTAGGCTCGTGTGGTGGTGCAGTAGGGAGGGGCGGGAGTCCTGTGTGTGTGTGGTGTGTGTGTGTGTGTGTGTGCCGCTCTGTCGGGAACAAGTGTTTGGAAATCTTGTTTCCATCGGGTGGCGACCTCTAGATACGCGTCCGGCTATGCTTTGATCATACATGCATTATTTTTTCATTTTTTTTTTTTTATTTTTTTTTAAATGTCGGGTGACGCACTGACCTGCGGTGTTGGAGCGGTTTAGCCTCTCTGTCGTGAATCGTAAATCTGGCTGAGGACGCGAGAGCGGGACGCGCGCGTGGCCAGCAGCGCGCGCGCGCGCACACACACACACACACACACACACACACACACACACACACACACACACACACACTCACACTCACGGCAGCCTCGCGGCGTATCTCTGACCCCTCTCGCCTGCTCGGCGGCGGGGAATATTGGATTATTCGCTCGGCCATATATCCGGGGTATCGACAGAGGTGCGAAGGGACACGCGCCCGCCCGCACACACACATGATCACACACACATATGCACACTGCGGGAACGTGGTGTAAAGTGGCGGCAAAATATGGTTTTGACGACCCCGGCGGCCGCCTGGACTGGCAGGAGGGCCGTACTGGTGTGTTCCGCCGGAGGGGGTCCTTATTCTGTCGTGCTGTCTCATTGGTTGGGGGGAGGGGGTGGTGGTGGTGGTAGCAGTAGCTTCTCTGCCGGCTCCTGCCCAGGCGTTGCCGTGCATCAATTATTTGGCGGTGCGGATGGGATGAAAAATGCATCGGCGGCACGCCGCAGACGGGAGGAAGGAACGAAGGGGCGGGCGAGTGGGTGGCCTCCCCTCACACCAGCGGAGAGAAAGAGAGAGAGAGGGGGGGGGGGGGAGAGAGAGAGAGAGAGAGAGAGAGAGAGAGAGAGAGAGAGAGAGAGAGAGAGAGAGAGAGAGAGAGGGGGTGAGAGAGAGGAAGGGGGGGGGGAGTCGGGTCGGTCTCACGCGCACAGCCGCGCACAGCCGCCGGCGGTGTCAGTCTGCTGTCAGTCATGCGGGTGGCTTGCCCGGCCCGTGCCCGGCCCGTGCCGGGGCCGTGCCGGGGGCGTGTGCTGTGTGCTACACAAATCATGTGTGTTGTATCGGTAAATTGGGGAGAGGAAATCGGCCCTCACGCCCCGTCGCACCGCGGTGGCAGCGCGCCGCCCCCTGCCCCCCGCCCCAATCCCCGGAGCCATCCCCCCCCCCACACACACACACACAGACTTCTGTGTTCATCCCAGTTTCAAACGAAAAAATTTCCCTGATATGTCAGGTTTTTATTTTTTTGTTTTGGTGGCATAATATTGACGTTGCTGTTTTGTTCCGTCTGTTTCAGGTGAGAGGAGGACAGCAGTCGTTGCCTGCGGTGCGGTTCTGTGCACGAGTGAGAAAGAGGAGAAAATGTGTGTCCGAGATGTGATAGCATGGCGTCGGGTTTGGAGCACCGGCTACGTGCATATGTGGGTGTGCCCGCGGCCCCGTGTACCCCCGCCCCGGGGGGGGTAATGGTGGAGTCATGTCTTGGCGTCAGTTTACAAGGTCCACTGCCGATCCGCCTGGCCGCTGCCGCCGGTCTGCCTTTCGTGTCCCTCCCCTCACAGACCCCCCGAGTAAACCTCTCTCAGCCCCCCCCCCCTCTCTCTCTCTCTCCCCGCCGGCATTTGCCGCAGTCGTGGGGCTCGCAGTGTATGTCGGGGGCCCGCACTTGCGGAAGGCCCGGCAGCATGGCGTACAAACAAGCTGCGGCGGCCGTGTTGTTTGAGGAGTACATTCTGTCGTGGAGTGGCTCCCGAGCAGGCGTCCTGACGTGGTTATGAGCGGCTCCTGCATGCACACACGGGTGTCTCGCAGGCGCCGAGCGTCCGAGTTGTCGTTCCGCTGTGCATTTTGTATGGTCACAATCTTTGGAGTTAAAAACACCAGAATAAATTTTTCTAAAAAAAAAAATCCCCCTCAAAAATTGCGAAAACCACGTGAAAGTCGTGTTTAGTATTTTTTCCCTTCTGCTCTGCGACTCCTCCAAGCGGCTTCCGTCTCGCCCCTCCCCTCCTGCGGGGCTGGCGGGGCTGGTGGGGCCCCCGGGCGGGCGGGCGCAAGCATGGGCGCAAGGCTCTGGCTGCGCCGACTGGTAATACCTTGTTAGGTTAGGTCCGTCCCCACTCCCACGCCAAACAGGCAACGTAATATCGATAAATTCTCATTGTGCGCGGCGCGGGCGCGGGAGTGGGGGAGTGAGAGCGAGGGAGGACGGGCGAGGGGAGGGGAGGGGAGGGTTCGGGGGCAGCCCCGTTGAAACTTTCCATTTCTAGCCTTCGCCCTGCTGCTGCCTTGCTCTCTCTCTCTCTCTCTCTCTCTCTCTCTCTCTCTCTCTCTCTCTCTCTCTCTCTCTCTCTCTCTCTCTCTCTCTCTCTCTCTCTCTCTCTCTCTCTCTCTCTCTGTCTCTCGTTCTCTGTCCCGCTCCCGACGACACGATCTGTGTTCTCTCGCAGCAAGTCCGTCCATAACGGGCCGAAGATAGCACTCTACCAGAGGCGTTTCCGCATGACATGTTTTGCATAAACCGAACGAATTAGGAAATTTGACAGTTTCTGGCTTCTCGTTTCTGGTTTGAACAAAAAGAAAATTCGTTGAAAGAAATATATATACATAAAAATCCGTTATATTTTTCCTCTTTTTCTGGAATTTCTTATTTTGGTTTTGGACGTTTGCTGCGCGGCCATGGCGCAGCCCAACGCAGCCACTGCGATGCTTGATTTCCCCTTCCGTCCGCCCGCCCTTCTTTCCCGTCCTTTTCTTGCGCACACTGACCCCGCCCCGGGGGCCTCCTCTCTCTCTCTCTCTCTCTCTCTCTCTCTCTCTCTCTCTCTCTCTCTCTCTCTCTCTCTCTCTCTCTCTCTCTCTCTCTCTCTCTCTCTCTCTCTCTCTCTCTCTCACCCGTTCTTCCCTTCGTCTGGACCGTTTCCGCGCGATTTCCCCGCATCTCCCCCTGCCCCCCCATCCCCTTTTTGCGAAGCCCTTCGTGATCCCCTCCTCCACGGCCCCAAAACCTCTCCCTCCTTCCTGCAGCCCTCTCACTCCATGCTGCTGCTGCTGCTGCTCCGGTTCTTGGAATCCCGTTTTCCTACTTTCCCTTTTTTTCCCGTCCCTCCTCTCTTCTTCTCCAACCGGCAGCAACTAATCTGCCCGAGAGAGAGAGAGAGAGAGACTAGCTCGGACTGTGCAACACGGAGTGCGGGTTATACCCCTGCGTGGTTTTGAATCCGACCGAACCCTGAAGAGTCGAGGGGGACGGAGCCACCCTCCGGCAGGTTCGAGCCGCCCGCCACCACCACCACCACCACCACCACCTCACCTTGGGTGTGTGAGTGTGTGTGTGTGTGTCGGTGTGGTGAGCCCCAAGAGGATTGGTCGACGCTCCAAATACCCCCCCCCCCCCCCGACCAACCCCCCTTAAGAACACACACATACGACACATATGAGACCCCGAGCTGCGAGGGTTTTCGCGGCTCTTCAGTTATCAGGGACGGTCCGGCACTGGATGACTGGAGCGCAAGTCCACTGGAGCCGCTGGAGTCCCGGCATCTTTCTCTCTCTCGGTCCGACCTTCGCTCTGAGGCTAACGCACATTACGGTCTTATCCGGGATTTCCCGCGGTCTTGAACTCTGGGAGTGGTGGGGGGCCGGAGGGGGGCGGCCGGGGGGGGGGGGGGGGGTCTCGTTGGGGTTGTGCTGCTCGGGGCTTGGCGGGAGAGGCGACGCGTGGCGTGGCGGTGATCCGGCAGCGCCACTGTGTGCGGTGCTCGCAATCTATTTGCACCGGGGGGGGGGGGGGGGAGAACCAGTGCGGCCACCTGCCGGGGGAGGGGAGCGGGGGCACCACGTACCCGCCTACCCGATTCGACAAATTAAGTTGGCACTCATGAGAGATAGTGTCCCTGACGACGACGTGTCATTCGCCGGCACTGCTCGCCTTCCATATGGAGCCTTGTCTCGTCGTAGCTCTCTCTCTCTCTCTCTCTCTCTCTCTCTCTCTCTCTCTCTCTCTCTCTCTCTCTCTCTCTCTCTCTCTCTCTCTCTCTCTCTCTCTCTCTCTCTCTCTCTCTCTCTCTCTCTCAAGGTCTGATTGGAATCCGATCTGGGCGGCGGCATATTGTTCGCCGCCAGGCGCGGCGGCGGCGGCGCGCCCTTCAGTCCTCGCTGACGTCACGAGCAGGGTGCTGTGTGTGTGTGTGTGTGTGTGTGTGTGTGTGTGTGTGTGTGTGTGTGTGTGTGCCGCGGCCTAATTCTGGGGGCATACGGAGGGTGGGCCGGGGCATTTGTGTCCACCCCGTGTTACACACTCACTCATTAAAGTGGGTTTGCGTGGGGGTGTCGAGGGAGAGAGAGAGAGAGAGAGAGGGTCAGCATCCGCCCTCTTTTCCTTCTTCCCCTCTCTCTCTCCCTCCCATTCCTGCCCGCTTTAATCGTACAGTCGCCCTGGAGCGATGGGGTTTGGAGCCCGCCAAAGTGCTGGGCGCCCACACACTAAGCTATTCTATTGGTTTGATTTTTTTGGGGGGTGGGGGGATGTGGAACCGATAGAATGACCAGAAACTTCTGTTATTGCCAGGAAGGTTATCGATGACTTCAAATTATTAAGTTTTTACAATATGTACTCATTTATAAAACTTTTTTTAAATAAGAAGATGACAGTGTAAGTCGGCGTTGCAGTTTAGCTCGTTCCCGGGGACCATTATACGCGCCTTTCCGTCGTCTTCATCTGGAAGGAAAAGGGGAGATTTCGGAGGGCCGGCGACGGAGAAGTTTAATATTTCACCACTGCTGCTGTTGTTTTTATCAGCGCATGGAGGGGGGGGGGGCTTTTAATGAGGAGCGAGAGGGAGACAAGAGTCTGGGCGGCGTCAACGCGCGTGGGGGACAAGGACAGATGAAACACGGGTCGTGTTTCCCAAAGGCGCCGAAACAGGACCGGCGAGGAAGATTTGGTAGGCCGGTGATGGGCGGCGCGGCTGGAGGCCTTCGGCCCGGACGGCCGGGAGTGGCCCTGGAGGCTCCAGTATTTATCTGCCGGCCCCTGCCGGGTAGGCCAGCCCGCGCGACACGTCGGCCTATTGCGGAGACGGCTGAGGCGGAAAGGGGAGGCAGCAGCTGCAGCAGCAGCAGCCCAAGGATTTGGGCCCCGCAGCCATCCATTCCCCCACTCGCTCGCAAACGCTGCCTTTCGATCTATTGCGGGCTTAACTGCGTGTTTCCCTCCTAATGCGAGGCCCGGGGGGCGGCGCGGCGGTGTACGGAGCCGATCGCGGGTGAAGCGAGGGTGATGGAGCGTCCGAGTCTCCGTCCGGGCGTCTGACATTGTTCTTCTTTTTGTTTCTTCTTCACACCTTTCACTGTGAAGTACGTTCAACCGAGTCGTTTTCACCCCCATGAAAATTAATAATTTTGGGTGTGGGTTTGGTTTGTTATTCCCGCCGCCTTGTTCACACACGACGGCGCGTGTTTGTTTCCGGATGTTGTTGCTGCCGTTTGGCGCGGCCCCCGAAACTTCTGCCGTGGGAGCATTCTCTCCCGTCAGCGCGGGACCTGCTGGTCAGAAAAGGGGATCTGGGTGATGGTGGCGGGTGTGGTTCTCGGGTAGGTGAGGAGGGCGCACACACCTCCCGGCACCACTCCTCGCAGCACGCTTTAAACCCAGAACGGCCCTCTAAGTCCCCTCCAGCTGACCAGTGGCGGCGGCGGCGGGCTTCGAAGGGCTCCAGCGAGCCCCGGCCTCCAGCTCGGTCCGTTCCGTCCCCCGGCCCGCTTGAAATATGTCCACCGCCGGTGCCTGCCTGCCGGCACACCCACCCACCCTGTCTGTCCTACCCTGCCGTAAGCTCCACACAGATATCTCTCTTTCTCTTTCTCTCTCTCTCTCTCTCTCTCTCTCTCTCTCTCTCTCTCTCTCTCTCTCTCTCTCTCTCTCTCTCTCTCTCTCTCTCTCTCTCTTCTCTATCTTTCGCTCTCTCTCTCTCTCTTTTTCTCTTTATCTCTTTTTTTTCCTCCCTTTTCTTCGGACCCCGTGTCACTGCTGTCCAGCGAGATGAAATGGAAAGGACCTCTCTCTCGCTCTCTCTGCCGTGGAATTGCATTCCTCGTACACCCTGCTGGAGAAAAGGATCACCATGACCCGTTCAAAAGTACACTGATGTGTCCTTTATATTTAAAAAAAAAAAATATTTTTTAAATGAATGGCGAGTGCCTCGGAAACGGAGGTCACGCGACCTCTTCCACCGGAGGATGCTGAGCGGGGTTCTACAAATGCGTTCTCCGCATAATTTCGGCAGCACCCCTTGACCCTCGCCTCCTCCCCTCCCCGCGGGCCGTATGGTCCGGCACAGCGGTGCGGTCTGGGGTCGGGCCGGGGCCGGGCTTGGCACGGGTCCTCGAGTATTGTGTGACTCTTAATGGCCGCTGTGTGCCAATGACACTGTTTGCCGCCGAAAGCCTGCGACTAAAATGTGTGTGCCGGCGGCCCTACAGCGGCGCCTGGGGGTGTTGTAGCTCGTGTAAGTACCGGCCAACCCCGGGGGCGGCCGGGGGCGGCGGCCGGCGGACAGCCATCGGGCCGGCACTGCTGACCCGACAGTAATAACCACCCCGTTCGTAGAAGTTTTCAAGTCGTGGCCGTTTTGGCGGGAGCCGCTGGAATGAATGAAAACGTGATGATGCTACTTGACTTAGTGTGCCGCACGAGACGCACGATATGCATGAATGGAACGGAACGGAGCGAAGCGCGTGTGTTATTTCCGGTTTCCTCTTGTGGAGTCGTGTGTTGGAGCCTATATCGTCGCGAGCTCCGCAAAAAAAAAAAAAAAAAAAAATCCCCCCTCCTCAACTCCTTTTCTCATTTTTCTTTTTATTCTCTCTTTTTTTCCCTTGCCTTTTCTACGTCCGCTCGCGCCGCCCTCTTGCAGCAGCAGGTGCGAGGTATCGCGACATCATTAAAACGCCCCCGGTCCCTCCTTTCCCCTCCCCTGGCGCCCCACTTCTTCCTAGGCGATATACACTTTCTTCCCCCCACCCTCCCTCTCCCTCTCTCGCTCTCTCTCTCTCTCGCTCGCTCTTTTGTCCGCCTTCTTTCTCCAACGTTTATTCGATCGGCGGGCGCGCCCCGCTTGCCGCCCATACAAGAAAGCTCAAAGAAACTCTGATGCACTCTGCTGTATACTTATTTTTCTGACGTTTGGCGTGCGTCGCCCGCGCATGAATGGGGTAGTTTCCCGTGTGGTGAGTGGTACGACTGCCTGGAGTTTGCAGTCGGTGTTCGTTTCGAATCACAGCAGCGGCGGCGAACAGCCGCTATTTTTATTTTCCCCCTCATCGCATCACCACCCCGTGCTGCTAACCACATTCTTCTTTCATTTTCCTTTTTCTAAATATCGGTTATAGCTTTCATGTTTGCCGTGGGGATCGCGCGGCGGTCCCCGAGGTAGGCGCCGCCACACGAACGGGGGCGGCAGCGGGGGCGGCAGCGGGGGGCGGAAGCGGCTGCGGGGGCGCCCCGTCGCCCTTGCTGGCTCATTCTTTTCTCATTTCCCGCTGATTCTTTCCTTCTCTTCCGTCGCGATGCGCGCCGCTCTTTTGGTAATTTCCGGTCACGGCCTGGTGAGGGAGAGAGACAGAGTTTTCTGCTGCACCACGCCTCGTCCTCCTAATGTGCCTGCTCTCGCTCTCTCTCTCTCTCTCTCTCTCTCTCTCTCTCTCTCTCTCTCTCTCTCTCTCTCTCTCTCTCTCTCTCTCTCTCTCTCTCTCTCTCTCTCTCTCTCTCTCTCTCTCTCTCTCTCTCTCGCTCTTCCTCTGCCACTTGCACTGTCTGAGATTTGTGCGGTGGGTTCCTGCATTGGATGCCAAAGTGTTGGGGGGAGGAAAAAAGAAGGAAAAAAGAAAGAAAATCGGGCAGAATAGTGCGGTCAAAACAAGCTCCCAGGGTCCGTTTTGGAGTGATGAATACGACGTCTGCTTCGTGTGTGTGTGTGTGTGTGTGTGTGTGTGTGAGCGCTGGGCCAGCGGCGGCGCGGAGCGCCCGGGAGGTAGGCAGGTCTGTTGCGCAGGCGTGCGGGGCGGGCTTGCCTACCCCGCGCTCCGCAGGCGCCAGCCGTGTCGGGCGGCAAACGAAGGCTGGCATGTATGCTGGTGGCTTCATTTTGTGGAAATTTTATTTCTTTATTTATTTGTGTGTATATGTGTGTGTGTGTGTGCGGTGGGCATCCTAGTAGTGGGGCTGTTAAACCGGATTCTTAATTTTGATTCAGATTTTTTTTTCGCGATGCCCTCCATAAATACCAGACTCCGGCCCCGCCCCCTATCCGGCCGTTTTTCCTGCTTATAGGGAGGGGCGCCCGAGGCTGGCCCCGCCGCCGCGCCCGCAGCGCCGCCCCCCGGAGGAAGTCGCAAGCTCGGCTCGCGGTTTGGCACTCTGCGCGTTCTCAGGAAAATGTCTGTAAATTTTGTGTGGCTCTGGTTGGTGGTGGTGGTGGAGTAGTGGGGGAGCACGTTTACGTCGAGCGGACGAAAACCGCCGCCGTCCCGCTGTTCCCGTTCCCGCCGCCCCCGGCCGCCGCCCCCGGCCGCCGCCCCCAGCCGCCGGGCGAATTATGTCTTTTACGATCACGGCCAATCGCAGCGCGGGTCCGCCCGCTCCGCACACTTGTTGCATTTGCAGTTTTGTACGCGCGTATACCGCTACAGTCGGCGGCCCGTAGCGCGGGTCAGTGACCCTCCTCCCTCGGGGTGAAGGTTACGACTTTACGACTGTATGCGGTGCTTTATGCCGCCTCCCTCCCCCTCTTCCTTTGGTCGCTCTCTCTCTATTTCTCTCTCTCCCTCTCCCTGTCTGTCTCTGCCGTCCTCTACCTGGTGCGGCGCAACAGGTGCACGGGTACTCATCTACGGTCGCGTGCGGGTATCTCTCCCCCCTCCTCCGAGCTTTCGGCGAACCTACTATAGACAGTGGCTGAGGGCGGGTCGGGGCGGGTTCAGTTAGCTGGAGGTGGTGTTCTGGCGGCTACCTTAGCGACTGGGGTCAGCAGAGGGCGGGTTCAGTTAGCTGCCGGTGGTGTTTTGCCGGCGCCTTCCCCACGGAAGCTCCCCCGGGCCACTTAGCGGAGCACACGGGTCCGCGTTATTAGTATCGACATGGTCATGTATCAGACGCTACCTCTCTGTTCTCCACCGTGCACCTTCTGAAAAAAGAATTTTTTTTCCCCCCTTTCAGAAAACGTTCTGTCTCAGAGCTTTGCTGCCTTGTTTTTATTTTTGTCCCACAAGGGTGGAATAAAAAGTGCCAGCGCAGCCTGCGTGACAGCTAAAAATTGTGCATCGACGAGAGAGAGGGAGAGAGAGAGAGAGAGAGAGAGAGAGAGAGAGAGAGAGAGAGAGAGAGAGAGAGAGAGAGAGTGAGTGGTACGACACGACACACTCTTGCTTACGAGAGGCGCGGGTCCCTCCAAGTTTTCAAAACATTCTCTGTTGCCTCTAATTTATGGGCGAAACCCAGAGGACGTGGTGGAGGGCGGGCAGGGCGGCTTACTGCTACCCGCCTTTTGGGGGATGCCGCGATATCTCAATATCTCCCGACGAGTTTGAATATAAAGGAGAGGGAGAGAGAGGAAAGGGGGTGGGGGGACTGGTGTGCGAGAGGGAGACCGATCTCCTTGAATGGCCGCTGCGCGCGCCTGTCAATAAATCAAACATTAATCTCATTTTTATCAGATGCCGCGCGAACGCGCACACGACGAGAGAGAGAGAGAGACGGTGGGGGATAGTGTGCGCGGGTGTGTGTGTGAGAGAGAGAAGGGGCGTCGCGCAAGAGATCTCCCGAAAGAGACAGAGACGGAGAGATTTATGTCTGAATTAAACAGGCCGGAGCGACTCTTGTCCGGCGCTGAAAGCCTTTCAAGCCGATCCCCCCCTCCCCCTCCCTTTCTCTCCTCCTGTTCCGCCCCCTTTTTCCTCCGCATCCTATAGTGGCTGCCCGGCATCCTTCCCCCCTTCTACCCCCCCCCCCCCCCCTGTGCTCGCTACGCAGGGCTGATTGTATTGTGTGCGCCGCGAGAGAGCGAGCCGGGAGGTCCAACCCTTTGTTGGCAAGTCGGCCCGGGGCGGGGCTGGGCGGGGCTGGGCGGGGCTGGGCGGGGCTGGGCGGGGCTAGGCGGGGCTGGGCGGGGCTGGGCGGGGCTGGGCGGGGCTGGGCTGGGCGGGGCTGCCTAGGCCGGCGTCGTTGTGTTGTGTGCGGGGATGGAGGGACGACGGACCTCTGGAGGTAAAAAGTGGGATCCGAATTAAGGACCCGTCCCCCTGTGCGTTTGGGGCCCGTCCACAAACGAGGACAACCATACCGACGTCCCCGGTTGTTAACCGTGACCCTCTTGCCGGCGGCCGCGTCCCGGAGACGTCGCCCCCGCCGCCCCCTGGCCTCCTCAACAACCACCACCCCGCGGTGGTGGTGGTGGGGGCGCGAGGCGTAGCGATGCGCGAGCATTTATGTTTATGGCCAGCCTGACCCAGTGCTGCTGCCGCTGCTGCCGCTGGTGCTGCAGGCCGTGAACCTGACCTTGTGCACGGAGTGGGGGCCGGGAGCCGCTGGGGGCGCGGGGAAATACTGACGGCGGACATTTGCACGGAGAATAGCGGTGAATTGGAATGGAGCCGAATTATAAATTGGACCAAATGATACGCTTTAATTCTGACATTGCGTTTTTGGTGTTGGCTGTTGCTTATATTGAAGTTTTGTGTTTAGATCTTAAGGGGTTTACGCCGTCCCCAGGGGTCCCAGTGCTAGCTTAGTTAGTTGGTTTGTCGGTAAGTCAAGCTGTGTGGGGTGGAAAGAAAAATATGAGAAAAAATAAAAATAATAATGAGATCACGCAGGGGGGAAAAGAAAAGAAAGAGGAAGGACGCGTGAAAAGGGTTCCTTTTTCTGCGGTCGGCGCGGCGTCACAGTGGAGGCCTCGGTGGCACTTGATGCTGCGCTGTGCTTGCGCCGTATCGCGTTACCGTCCCTCCCTGCGCTCTCTCTCTCTCTCTCTCTCTCTCTTTCTCTCTCTCTCTCTGCTGCACTCTCTCTCGCCCTCTCTTTCTGGGCAGCACTCTCTCTCTCTCTCTCTCCTTCCCTCTCTGGGTGTGTGGGCCGCGTGGCGCCGGCGGGCCATGGGGTGTCGTTGGCCGTTTATTGGATGCGTGACCTGTTTACACGCGCTGCCATCGGGAAGTGCATCCCTCCGCTGGGGACCCCTTTCCCTTGGAGTGGGAGGGAGGGGGGGAGGGGAGGCGGGGGGGGGGGGGGATTGGAAGTGGTGGCGTCGGCTGGAGAAGTCCGTACGGGGAAAGGTATAAAGAGAAGTGATATGTGGCGCCTGCCGTGCACGCGCACACGCCCCTCTCCTCCCTCCTGCCGTGCACGCACGTTCCCAGGAACACACGTCCGCCTCTGCTAGGTTTTCCTCTCTGAGTATGAGAATTTTGCGAACCCCTCCCCCCTACCCAGCTGTTTCCGCTTGGAATCGCGATGAGAGGTTCCAGGAAGGAAGCGGCCGCCGGGACGTCTTCGCCGAGCACTCTCCATCTCTGTCACTGACCGTTTTCTCTCTCTCTCTCTCTGTTGCAGTGCTGAGCCTTCGCAACACCCAGGAGGAGGAGCCGCCTGACCCGCAGCTCATGAGGCTGGACAACATGCTGATCGCCGAGGGGGTGGCGGGCCCCGAGAAGGGGGGCGGCGCGGCGGCGGCGGGGGCGGCGTCGGCCGCGGCGGGGGCGGGGCAGCCGGACAACGCCATCGAGCACTCAGACTACCGGGCCAAGCTGGCGCAGATCAGGCAAATCTACCACCAGGAACTCGAAAAATACGAACAGGTGAGTGGCGACGAATTTCGTGTTCTGCAGTTGTGGAATAGCGCTGACTCTTTGTGAAAGAATGTGAGTAGTTGATATGGTAGCAGCATATCAACGAACTAATGCGGCTAAAAATCGAAGCCCCGACAAGGACCAGCAGGAATTTCTTTACACATTAAAATACTTAATGTAGGCTATTTATTTTTAAAAATTTTGAGCGTGTCTGGTGCGGGCGAGATTTGAACCCGCGGCGCTGCTTTCGCGTCGAGGTCATCGGATGGCCGGCCACTTCGGATTCTGATTCAATTTAAGAGCCGGGATCCTCCGGGCTTACTTCGGACGCCCCCCCCCCCTCCACCAGATTTAATTCGTGTAATTTATCCGAGCCTCGCCGCTCCCGACAGATTGCCCCCGCTCTCTCTCTCTCCCCCCCTCTCCTTCTGCCTTGTAAAGCACGGCGTCTTTCCTTTTCTCGTGCTCTCTTCTTCGTGTTTCACTCCTCGAGCGCGAAGAAAAAAGAATAATTTTTTGACGTGTCGTTGCTACAAGGCGGTGGCAGTACCGGCCGGACCTCTGTGGAGCCCTGAGGACGATGTTTGAAACCCCAGGACCTGCCGCCACACCTCTGGGGAGGCCATCTTCCTCCTCCTCTCCCCCTCTCCCCCTCCCCCTCCCCCCCCTCCCCCTCCCCCTCCCCCTCCTGCTCCCTAAATCGCCCGGGAAGCCGTACTGCCGAAGCTGCCGGGTCCCCGAGCTGGGTCGTCCACTCGTCCACACACGGCCCAGTATAACAGCAGTGTGCGACAACGATTTTCAAGCGCGTCGGCTAAGGAGTGCGCGAATCGAACGGGCGATGTATGCGATACGGAACTGGCGCCGCTGCCCCTTCACCCGCACTGCCTCGGGCCACGCCCCGCCCCGCTCGCTTCCTCTTGCCTTCCGGCGTGGCGTGGCGTGTTCCTTTCACACCCAGCAGCAGCAGCAGCAGCAGCAGCAGCAGCAGCAGCAGCAGCAGTGCCGCCGCTTGGCGCGCCACGCGGTCCGGCGGCTGGGGCTCCCCCGGCCCGGCTCCCCGGTCGAGTCGCGCTTTTCAGAAAAGTATTCGTAATTCTTCTCCTTTTTCTGTTGGGTTTGTCGCCCCTTTGACGCCGGGCTTTGCGGGGGTTTCGTGGGAGGAGGGGGGGGGGGGAGTCCGCGGTCCGCGCGCGTAAAGAAATGCAAATTGAATGGCGGCGCCACGCCCCGCGACTTTCGCTCCCGCTCGGTTCGGTACCGCCGCCGCTTGCCGCCGCCGCCGCCGCCCGCGAAGTGGAGCACTGTGACTGCGGCCAACTTTTGCCCCGCGAAATGGACAATGGGGTGTGGGTGGGCGTGGCCGGGGCAGGGCGGGGCGGGGCGGTGTCGGCGCTGTAAGTCCAGAGTGCGCTTCTTTTGTTGGCTGCCCTGTTCACCCTTCACCCCCGCCGGGGCGGGGCGGGGGTTGAAAAGTAAATAATGGGAAGGAAGCCTCGAGGGGGCCGTGCTCACTCGTCATCCAGGCATACCATGATTTGAAATCGAAATTTGATTTAATTATTTTCACCCCCGCTTTTTACTTGTTTTTATTTTCTCCCGGATTTTTTTTTAAATTTATTTTTCTGAAAAAATTTTAAAGTTTCTTTTTGACGGTGTACATTTGATTTTGTTGAGTGATGTACTCCCCGCTGCCGCCGCTGCAGCCCGGTAGAGTGGAACTCGTCGTGGTCCGCCTGCCGGGGTAGGCGAGCCCGCGGTACAGCGGTGCGCAGCGGGCTGGCCTACCCCCGCTTGGTAAGGGGCTCCGCCGTGCTCCGCCGCCCGCCGCCAGGGTACTCAATTGATTGTTATATGGCCCAGCAGTGTCGTAATCTCAGCTCACAAGTGTGTGTGTGTGTGTGTGTGTGTGTGTGTGTCGTAAACGGGAATAAAGCTGGGATTCATAAAGGCATCTCGGTGACACGCCGTTAGGGGGTCCTGCTGAAGCACCCTTTACTGCTGTAGTCTCGGCGCACAAGGTTAATGAAGAGTTAAACCCCGCCGGCACAAAGGCGTAAAGTGTTTCTCGAGTGAGACGCGCCTGTGCGAGTGAGAGGGAGAGAGAGAGAGAGAGAGCGTGGGGGATGCTTGTGTTGGCAGTAAAAGGACCGGGTCTCTTTACGACGCGGCGCTCAAACACTGCTGCCGGACCGGGTCTGTCTGTCTCTGTCTACCCCTGCTGCCCTCTCCCTTCCACCTGTCCACCGTCGCTCCCCTTCGCTCCCTTGTTGTTGTATGCAGTGGTTTTCTTCCCACCTCGTTTTTCTCCCAGTATCTTCATGCACTCCTAAGAGAGATGTCACCTGCTCGGTTTTTATTTTTCTTCTGTTTCTATTATCGCATAGACTTTACTTGTTGGTAATTTTTTTGTTCTAATTAATAATTATAAGTTTAAAAAAAAAAAAAAAAGTTTGTGGTGCTCCTGTTGCCTGCTGCTCTCTCGCTGTCTCACTCTCTCTCACTCTTCCTCACTCTCCCTCTCCCTCTGCATGTACCTGACAGGAGCGCAAATTAGCGGACGGGTCGGCCTTCTTGAGGGCCCCCTTCTCCCCGCCTCGCCGCCACGGCCCCCCCAGGCGTTTTGGGGGTGCTTGTCCTCTCTGAAGCCCCTATGTGTGTGTGTGTGTGTGTGTGTGTGTGTGTGTGTGTGTGTGTGTGTGTGTGTGTGTGTGCGCGCGCGCGCGCACGTGCCGTGCGTCGCCCCGTCCATCCCAAACAGCCAAGCATTTGAGTACAAAAAGGTCGTTGATGATGAGACTGAGCAGTGCAGAGTGCCCCGCCGACCTCTCGGCCCCGATACCGCACTGCCAACTGTGTTATTTCCCGGCTCTCCTATCTTCGAACGCGCAGGAAAGCTGGTTTCGCTTTCCCCGAGACCCCCTTATAAACAACCCAAACCCACCCTGCCGTTTCCCGTTGGTTTGTGCCGCTGTGTTCGTTTTCCGCTTCTCTGCCTCCCCCTCCTCCCCCATCCCCCCGGTTCCTCCTCTTAGTAAAAGGGGGGGGGGTCGTTTCTTCTTTTCTTTTCTCCTTGCCTATTTTCGATCCCAGCCCGTATCTGCTGTGTGGCGCGCGTCTCGGGTGTACAAAATCCACCGCCCTCGTGCTGCTGCACCACCGCAGAGCGAGTTGTGTGCACCGATTCCCCGTCTGCTGTCTCTCTCGTACCTCACCATCTCCGCCTCTACATTCCACCTCTGTCTCTCTCTGTCTCTCTCTCCTCTGTCTCTCTCTCTCTCTCTCTCTCTCCTCTCTCTCTCTCTCTCTCTCTCTCTCTCTCTCTCTCTCTCTCTCTCTCTCTCTCTCTCTCTCTCTCTCTCTCTCTCTCTCTCTCTCTCTCTCTCTCTCTCTCTCTCTCTCTCTCTCTCTCTCTCTCTCTCTCTCTCTCTCTCTCTCTCCCTCTCTCTTTCGTACAGCGGCATCGGGAAGGAATGCGGGCACGAAGGAATTTCGTCACCCCGGCGGCGCCTCCCGGCCGACCCACCAACCCCTTTTGCCTCTGGCACGCCCCGCCCCTCACGCCGCGCTGCGCCGCTACTGTTCGCTAATATACGTCCCTGGGATGTCACCGCCGCCGACTGCTGACTGTCGGCCCTCCGGCCTGTGATCGGCACGGTCCCGGAGCCCCCCCCCCCCCCGCGCCGCCCAATCTGAACGGATCGCGAGCCCCGCTTGCGCTGGCTGCTGCTGGTGCTGTTTGATTTGTAGGCGCGGGAGGGAAGCGAGGGATGTGAGGCTGGTTGGGCTGCTGCGGTTGTCGGCGGCGTTGCGGTTGCTGCGGTGGTCGTGGCGGCTGGAAAAGAGCGCGTCTGTGAAAGAGAGAGAGAGAGAGAGAGAGAGAGAGAGAGAGAGAGAGAGAGAGTAAAAGTAACTTTTTTTTTATTATTTTTCCTGTTGGCTCGCCCACAAATTTCACATGTTTTGTGCTGTTGTCGGACACAATACAGTGTCGACATGCTGCTTCTATATGCGGAAGTTTTTTTTTCGATTTGCTGTTTTGTAAAAAGCGTGATAAATACGAGAAAATTATGCCATTTTGTAAGTTTGGCCCGCGATTTGCACGCAGCGCAACCCGTATCCTTCCCGTGGGCGGCCTGTCGTCTGCTTGAGAATGCGGGCGGAGGGGATGGGGAAGAGGGGGGGGGGGACTGCTTCAATTTCCGTGCTTGGTCGGGGCCAATAATCTCTCTCTCTCTCTCTCTCTCTCTCTCTCTCTCTCTCTCTCTCTCTCTCTCTCTCTCTCTCTCTCTCTCTCTCTCTCTCTCTCTCTCTCTCTCTCTCCTCTCCCTCTCTCCTTCCCTCCCTCCCTCCCTCCCTCCCTCCCTCCCTCTCCCACCCCGTATCGTGGACACGAGTCATCTCATGGGAGTCTAACGCATGACGAGGTATTGGAAACACACAGCAGCTGGGCGGTCGACAGTGCTGTAATATGTTGCTTTCGGTATGTGCTCACCTCACACTCTGTCTGTCTCTCTCCTGCCCCAGCAGGACCTGCTCTCCTTCTCTGTCTGGTGCCGTGTGCGCTCGCTCTGAGTGCTTTCGTGTTGTTGCAGCGGTCGAGGGTGTTTTGCGGTGGCGCACGGCTCCTTGTGTGGAGGGGATGCTGTTCTGATGGGGAGTAGGGAGGTCCAATACGTGTTACAAAAGTATACAAAACGTGTCTGCTCCAAAGGGGAAAAAATAGAATTATTACGTGTGATATATTTTTCTTTGACTGTGTGCCTCTGCGAAATTGGAATTTATTTTTTTCCCCAAGACGGTGAAGTAGTGTGTGCTGCTGCTGCTGCTGCTGCTGCTGCTGCTGCTGCTGCTGCTGCTGCTGCTGCTGCTGCGGTGCTCCGTCCACCCTGGACTCGGGCTCGGCCAGCCAGCCGTATGGACGTATGATTGCGACATGCTATTTCCTAATGGCCGCTTCCAATTTCCTGTGCGCCGGTTGACTGTGTGTCCCCCCCCCCCTCCCTCTCTCTCTCTCTCTCTCTCTCTCTCTCTCCCTCCTCGACCCGAGCCTCCACCACCCTCCCGACGGGAGAGAGAGAGAGAGAGAGAGAGAGAGAGAGAGAGAGAGAGAGAGAGAGAGAGAGAGAGAGAGAGAGAGAGAGAGAGAGAGGCCGATGGGATGGGCTGCGATAGGTGTCCTGGGATGTGGCATGCAGGTCCACGTATCTGCTGGGGATTCCCCCCAACCCCTATCCCCCCAGGCAGGCGCTGCTCCGGCTGCTACCACCACCTCTTCTCCTTTTTTCCTCCCCCTCCCACTCCTTTCTCCCGAAAAATAGTTTCGCCTGAAACCATCTAATTTACGCGATATCGTGACCAAACCGTGGCTGTCTATATAAGAGGAGGGGGAGGGGGCTGAGATACAGCTTCCAGGCTGCGAAGCGTGTTTGAACGGAGCGCACCGCCGACATTTTTTCTCTGTATTTTTTTCGTGTTTCGCCCCTCTGGGCCGGACCGCTGTCGTACGTCAGTCGTACCGCCTGCACCTCCCCCTCCGTGTACCTGTGCGCGCTGCCGTGCAACAAATATCCGTCACTCATGCGGCATCGTTTGTGGCTCTCGATTTGAAATCGTGGGTTGGAATGTTTTCGTGGCGTTTCTCGTGCGCCATCGGTATAAGGCCCTCATAAGTCAGCACAGCAGGGACAGCCCGGGCGGCCCGCTGAGCGGATCTCACCGGCGAGGCCGTCGGACGTGGGCTCCATTGGGGCGGCGCGGCGCACAGAAAGGCGCGGCGGAAGCGGTGCGCCCCCCCCCCCCTCTGGCCACTCGCGCGGCTATCCGAACCCGCCAGTGCTCGAAACCAGCAATACTTGAACCCGCAAGTGTCCGAACTCGGAAGTACTCGAACCCGCCACTGCTCGAACCCGCCCCGCCACTGCTCGAACCCTCAAAGTACTCGACCCGTCGTTGAGAAACGATACGGCTGCTGGGTTGGCGCGCCAGGCGACGCCGCTGTTGCTGCTGGTGCTGCTGTTGCTGCTGCTGCTGCCGCTGCTGCTGCCGCTGCTGCTGCTGCGGTGCAGGCGGCGTCTTTGGCGCGTTTGCTGCTGTGCTCAGGGGCTTACATTTGCACGATGAGTTTGCGTGGGACTAGGCCCCTCTGCCCGCCGCCGGTCCAGATGTCGCACGGGGAGGGTGGGAGAGAGAGAGAGAGAGAGAGAGAGAGAGAGAGAGAGAGAGAGAGAGAGAGAGAGAGAGAGAGAGAGAGAGAGGAGAGAGAGAGAGAGAGGGTGAGGGAGGAAGGGAGAGAGTGAGCCATCCCAGTAATGGATCCCCGAGGACCCAGGACCACTGGGCCGGTGCCTGCGGGACGGCGACGCCGCTCGCCTCCCTGCGCGTGGTACGCACAAGTCAGCTTGCCGCCGCATCCATCTAGTGCGTCGTCTGCTACACACACACACACTTCGTGTCTCCTTGCATCGTCTGCAGCGTGTCGTCTGCTTTGCGCAGTGTCGTCTGAACTGTAACATAGACCCTTCTCGTAATTTTCAAACTGCGCCTATTTTTGTTTTTAAAACAAATTTGGAATAAATTCTACACAGTGAATGAATAACTGAATAAACTGCAAAAAAAAACTGTGTATGTAAAGGTTTCCGTTGTGCTTCCAGGCCTGCAACGAGTTCACCACGCACGTCATGAACCTCCTGCGCGAGCAGTCGAGGACACGGCCCATCACGCCCAAGGAGATCGAGCGTATGGTCCAGATCATCCACAAGAAGTTCTCCTCCATCCAGATGCAGCTCAAGCAGTCGACGTGCGAGGCCGTCATGATCCTTAGGTCCAGGTTCCTCGACGCCAGGTCAGTCTAGTGTTTGTTTGTTTGTTTCTTTTGTTGTTTGTTAAGTAAGTGTTTTTTTTTTTTTTTTTTTTTTCGCAAAGAATTAAAACTAGGTCGGGGAATTTAGGGGGGGGGGGGGGGAGAAAAAAGACAGAAAAATGAAGGAAAAAATCACGAAAATTGCTCATCTGAAGGGAACCATCAAGGTAAAAACGAGGGGAGGGGGGGGGCACAAACGTACTGACACTTGTAAACACTACGTGTGTGTGAGGGGGCATGGAACCGAAATCACGTTGGCGGCTTTTGTGTGTTCCGCCGCGTTTTAAAGGGCCTTCTTAAACACTATTTGGTCGGACAGCTGCCCCGGCGCGGCGCGGCCAAGTTTTCCCTCCCACCCACTCTCCCCTCGACTCCCGCGCTCGCTTGCGTTTTGACGGCCCACCGCGCTCCTACACATTTTCCCTCCGAAAGTTGTTGCGGGGAGGGGGGGGGGGCTCGCAGGGCGCAGGTGTGCGGGGCCGCGGGCGTGCCCCCCCCCCCCCCTCTCTGGTTCGACCCTTGGCCCCGCCACTGCGTCCCGGCGGCAAGGGACAAGCCA